>JAWNLU010001186.1:0-47539 GCA_035042165.1 Drosophila kuntzei
GACACAGGTAGCCAAGCAAGTATTGTTCGAAAGTCAGTAGCTCAAGGAATCAAAGCTGATCGACGCAAGTGCCCTATACAGATGAAAGGTATTTGTGGTGGTACACGAATACTTAAAGAGGCTATAATTGTTGACATAGCCATTGATGACATGACAAAAAAGCGCAAGTATACATAGCAGATGATGATCTACTGCAAGAAGATTTCTTGTTGGGACAAGATATTATGGTCAACACGCACCTTACGATGAAGTTTAAAAATGGACAAATGAGTTTTGGAAACAAACGAGTAGCGCAACTTCCCATAGCAAAATCTAATGTAATTGATAAACTCCTTCACAATGTAGAGAACGAGGACGAGAAAGCTTAGTTGAGCAATTTACTGGATACATTTGCCGATGTCTTTTCAACCGGGATAGAAGGAATCGGGAAGACCAACGTCGTGAAAGCCAATATTAACATTGAAGAAGGCAAAGTTATATCTCAAGCACCGTATCGTATACAGAGCCCAAAAGAGATATTGTCAACCAAATGATAGACGAGTTGTTACATCGCGACATTATCAGTATGTCAACATCAGAGTACGCAAGCCCTATTGTGTTCATCAAGAAACCGAACGGAAGTGATCGCTTGTGTGTTGATTACCGCCGTCTTAACAAATGCATGAAGAAGGAAAACTTTCCAGTTCCGAATATCGAAGAGCGATTACAGGAAGTTAAGCAGTTTAAGTATTTCTCATCGTTAGATTTGAATAGTGGATATTATCAAATCGAAGTAGCTCCTGAGAGTAGAAAGTACACAGCTTTTATTACGACGGATGGATTATTTGAATTCAAGCGGATGCCGTTTGGATTAAAGAATGCCCCTGCAGTTTTTAATCGACTCATGGCTGAAATACAGAAGCGTGTTCAGAAGGGTGACATGATTCATTATATGGATGATATCTTAGTTGGTAGTCATTCATTCAACGAGATGCACGAGAAACTTGGGCGTATCTTGCAAGTATTGCGCAACTGTGGACTAACGGTTAATATTGACAAATGTGAGTTTTTCAAGCAAACTATTACGTATCTTGGTCACCAGATACAACCTGAAGGAATAAGTCCAGGCGAGATCAAGACGAATGCTATTGCTCTATTTCCGAAGCCAAATAGCGTAACAGAAGTACGAAAGTTTTTAGGCCTCAGCGGATACTTTCGAAAGTTTGTTGCAGGATATGCAATAATATCAGAGCCTTTGCGTATGCTATTGCGTAAAAACCAGATGTTCAAATGGGAACAGGCGCAGCAAGATGCCTTTAACATTTTAAAACAAAAACTGATTGCTAAGTTAGTAGTAACCAGTTATCGAGTAGACGCCATACACGAAGTTCACACGGATGCAAGTTCAGTTGGTTTAGCTGGCGTGCTATTACAGCTGGAAGATGAACAGTTGAAGCCAATTGCATATTTCAGTCGAGCAACATCCAAAACGGAGAGGAATTTCCACAGCTATGAACTAGAAGCACTAGCCGTCGTTGAGTCATTAGAGCGATTCAAATATTATGTATGTGGAAAAAGCATCAGAGTAATTACAGATTGTAACGCATTGAAGACGTCGATGGAGAAACGTGAACTGATACCGCGCATAGCAAGATGGTGGCTAAGGATTCAGGAGTTCGACATCGAGATCGTTCACAGATCAGGTACCAGGATGGAACACGTCGACGCACTCAGCCGTGCTCCAGAAGAGGATGCAAAAGAATTAGACACAGCCAGTTTAAAAATAGGAAAGCTAATCATTGACGAAGCAGATTGGTTGTTCGCTATACAGCTACAGGATAAGAAGATCCAGATGATCGTCAACAACATGAAATCCCAACAGCAAACCGAAGACGATGTATATGTGATAGAACAAGGACGTTTGTATCGTAAGCACGAGAGCAAACTACTATGGGTCGTGCCTAAGCAGCTACGATATCACATTCTTCATGAGTCGCATGACAAATCAGGACACATGAGCGTGGACAAGACAATTAGCCGGATTCATAATCTGTTTTGGTTTCCCCGCATGAGAAATTACGTAAAGAGTTACATACAATCCTGTGTGGGTTGCGCACTGAATAAACAGCCAGAAGGACTTAGAGAAGATGCCGCCGCTAGAGTAAACGACCAAAGAGCAGAAGCTAAAAAGAGATATGATGCCAAACACTCAAAGCCGACAATCTACGAACCAGGTGATCTCGTTTTGGTTGAGAATGAGCCCTATAGCACAGGAACATCCCTAGTACTTTATAGGGTCTGCCACGCTTCCTTCTGCCTGTTACGCACATTTGCACGAATACAATATACCCTTTTATTTAATTTTTAAGTAACGGGTATAAAAACGTCGGCGTACCAAGTTTGCAATGGGATGTGTTCTCTCGGTCTAGGTGACCAAAGATATTGCAAATTGGGATTAGTTCCCTTGGTCTACGTGGCAGACGGTTTTGGATTGGACTTGTAAGTGTTGGATATGTTCCTTCAGCTTAAGAAGTCTTTGCGCAGCGTCAGTATACATACGAAGTGCTTCTATGTATATGTGAATTTCACAATTTGAAGAAATTGCAACATCAGTTGCCTCGCTTACACGCAAGCAGACAAAGCACAATTTTGTCATACACAGGGTGTGTATTGAAAGAAAACAAGAAAAATGCAGAGAATATCCGAATTGAAAGTGGATCAATTGAAATTTCTTTTAAGACAAAGAGAATTAGCTACGGCAGGCTCGCGCAGTGTTTTGATTCTACGATTATTGGAATTTAAAGGATCAGAGGAAGTAGATAAGTCGCATGAATCAAAAGATCATGTAGATAAAGCAACAGTAACGCAGTTACCAAATGAAATGACGCAATTAAAGGAAATGATGGCACAATTAATAAATCAGCAAGCTGCTAGTATAAGCACATCAGCAAACGTACAGCCAATAATTGAAAACACGTCGGATGCCGCTAATGAGAATAGCCACATTAGTCGATTCAACGCAAACTCAAGACAAGCATCGGTCAAGGAGATTGCCAAGACCTTACCAGAATTTGATCCCAGTGACACAAATGCAATTTCAGTTGAGCAGTTCATCGACCGTGTCGATAATGTCATTCGCACATACAAGTGGTACGACCAATTTCTATTACTCGCAGTATATTCACAGCTGAAGGTCCAGCTAAAATGTGGTTCGATTCGTCGCCAGTCTTGCATACCACATGGAGAGAATTCGCAAACGCCTTGCTTGATGAGTTTGGAGCAACACCAGATGAAGCGGAGATTCACTATGCTATGACCAATGCTATCAGACGGTCAAAAGAAACAGTTAAGGAATATTGTTTTCGTATGTCAGCATTAGGAGTGCGATACAATATAAGTGGAGCAGCAGTGATCAGATACACTCGTTCTGGATTACAACACCGTGAGCTACAGCAGAGTATTGCAGCAATTAAGTTTACGACAATGAAACAAATGAGAGATACCGCGGATGAGTATTTTGTAAATCGAGGCAGATTACCGAATATAAGACATGATCCAGTTAGACGCAGCCAAACCGAACAGATACCAGAGAATGAAGCAAATGAGAAAAAGCCGAAAGAGACTTTGAAATGTTATAACTGTGGCGAGATGGGACACTTTGCAAATGTGTGCCCGGTCCCACAGAAAAATCCTCGTTGCGGAAGATGCAAGAAGTTCCATGGAAGCAATGAGAGCTGCAAGCCACCAGAAGTAAATTCTCGACGCCTGGGTGCTGAGAATAGAGACAAGTGGTTCACCAAAGAAATAGTCGTGCAGTCACAACCGTATAACGCATTCATTGACACAGGTAGCCAAGCAAGTATTGTTCGAAAGTCAGTAGCTCAAGGAATCAAAGCTGATCGACGCAAGTGCCCTATACAGATGAAAGATATTTGTGGTGGTACACGAATACTTAAAGAGGCTATAATTGTTGACATAGCCATTGATGACATGACAAAAAAGCGCAAGTATACATAGCAGATGATGATCTACTGCAAGAAGATTTCTTGTTGGGACAAGATATTATGGTCAACACGCACCTTACGATGAAGTTTAAAAATGGACAAATGAGTTTTGGAAACAAACGAGTAGCGCAACTTCCCATAGCAAAATCTAATGTAATTGATAAACTCCTTCACAATGTAGAGAACGAGGACGAGAAAGCTTAGTTGAGCAATTTACTGGATACATTTGCCGATGTCTTTTCAACCGGGATAGAAGGAATCGGGAAGACCAACGTCGTGAAAGCCAATATTAACATTGAAGAAGGCAAAATTATTTCTCAAGCACCGTATCGTATACAGAGCCCAAAAGAGATATTGTCAACCAAATGATAGATGAGTTGTTACATCGCGACATTATCAGTATGTCAACATCAGAGTACGCAAGCCCTATTGTGTTCATCAAGAAACCGAACGGAAGTGATCGCTTGTGTGTTGATTACCGCCGTCTTAACAAATGCATGAAGAAGGAAAACTTTCCAGTTCCGAATATCGAAGAGCGATTACAGGAAGTTAAGCAGTTTAAGTATTTCTCATCGTTAGATTTGAATAGTGGATATTATCAAATCGAAGTAGCTCCTGAGAGTAGAAAGTACACAGCTTTTATTACGACGGATGGATTATTTGAATTCAAGCGGATGCCGTTTGGATTAAAGAATGCCCCTGCAGTTTTTAATCGACTCATGGCTGAAATACAGAAGCGTGTTCAGAAGGGTGACATGATTCATTATATGGATGATATCTTAGTTGGTAATCATTCATTCAACGAGATGCACGAGAAACTTGGGCGTATCTTGCAAGTATTGCGCAACTGTGGACTAACGGTTAATATTGACAAATGTGAGTTTTTCAAGCAAACTATTACGTATCTTGGTCACCAGATACAACCTGAAGGAATAAGTCCAGGCGAGATCAAGACGAATGCTATTGCTCTATTTCCGAAGCCAAATAGCGTAACAGAAGTACGAAAGTTTTTAGGCCTCAGCGGATACTTTCGAAAGTTTGTTGCAGGATATGCAATAATATCAGAGCCTTTGCGTATGCTATTGCGTAAAAACCAGATGTTCAAATGGGAACAGGCGCAGCAAGATGCCTTTAACATTTTAAAACAAAAACTGATTGCTAAGTTAGTAGTAACCAGTTATCGAGTAGACGCCATACACGAAGTTCACACGGATGCAAGTTCAGTTGGTTTAGCTGGCGTGCTATTACAGCTGGAAGATGAACAGTTGAAGCCAATTGCATATTTCAGTCGAGCAACATCCAAAACGGAGAGGAATTTCCACAGCTATGAACTAGAAGCACTAGCCGTCGTTGAGTCATTAGAGCGATTCAAATATTATGTATGTGGAAAAAGCATCAGAGTAATTACAGATTGTAACGCATTGAAGACGTCGATGGAGAAACGTGAACTGATACCGCGCATAGCAAGATGGTGGCTAAGGATTCAGGAGTTCGACATCGAGATCGTTCACAGATCAGGTACCAGGATGGAACACGTCGACGCACTCAGCCGTGCTCCAGAAGAGGATGCAAAAGAATTAGACACAGCCAGTTTAAAAATAGGAAAGCTAATCATTGACGAAGCAGATTGGTTGTTCGCTATACAGCTACAGGATAAGAAGATCCAGATGATCGTCAACAACATGAAATCCCAACAGCAAACCGAAGACGATGTATATGTGATAGAACAAGGACGTTTGTATCGTAAGCACGAGAGCAAACTACTATGGGTCGTGCCTAAGCAGCTACGATATCACATTCTTCATGAGTCGCATGACAAATCAGGACACATGAGCGTGGACAAGACAATTAGCCGGATTCATAATCTGTTTTGGTTTCCCCGCATGAGAAATTACGTAAAGAGTTACATACAATCCTGTGTGGGTTGCGCACTGAATAAACAGCCAGAAGGACTTAGAGAAGATGCCGCCGCTAGAGTAAACGACCAAAGAGCAGAAGCTAAAAAGAGATATGATGCCAAACACTCAAAGCCGACAATCTACGAACCAGGTGATCTCGTTTTGGTTGAGAATGAGCCCTATAGCACAGGAACATCCCGGAAATTGGAACCTCACTATAAAGGTCCGTTTCTAATCAGCAAGGTGTTGCCTCACGACCGATATCTTATTGAAGATTTCCCACATGCACAGCATACTCAACGCTACTACAAGTCAATATACGCATCCGACAAGATGAAGCCGTGGTGTAAGATACCGCCAGAGGACCCAGATGAAGATGACGATCTAAATGATGACGAATACGCCGAATCTCGCGAGGGCGCTTCGAATTGTTATCGATAATGAATATTCGATACAGAAGAAGGGGAAGAGAACTGGTTTTGGTGCATATAACATATAAAACTCCACACCATACATACATACAACCGTGCGCTTGTGCAAAGCGATCAGCTGTTGCGCTGAAAGCTTTTGTTTGCTTGCATATTGGCCGCAAGATGTATGCGCTCACTTCTTTTGTAGCTTTGACTTAAGTAAATTTTTGTTTTTGCTTTGCAAGGTTACTAGTTGATTAATTGCACCTGCACAGTGATGCACAAAAAAAAATGGTAATGATGATATTAAGAACAATAATAGATAATAATAAAGCAAAACGTTATTTACCAAGAAGAGAGTTCTTCCTTCAGAAACGTGGGCTTGATGGATTTCTTTTGTGATTTGCGGTGGCGGTCGGTGCCGTGGCAAAAATTTTAGACGCTCTTGATCTGCTTCTCAGTCGTTGAAGTCTGTGTGCCAAATTTGGTTGCTCTAGCTCTTACAGTCTCTAAGAACTAGACAAAATTCGCATTAAAATGCATAGATTTCAAATTTGGCGCCAACATTTTTTGAAAAGTGCTGCCCATTTTTAAACAGTGTGACCCACTTTGGGGCACAGGGATGCCACATTGTCAGATATTCCAATTGTCATCTTAAAACCAAGATGAGAAAACGAAAAAAGAAAAAGCCTGCTTTTAGGGTAAAGTGCCCTTTTAGTACAGTAGGCTTTGAAAGTAAGATGAGAAAACGGCCCTAAATAAATTGAATGAGCAAATTGAATACTTAAAAAGAAATCATTAAGTATCGGGACGATCCTTTTTAAGAATTCTTATTCAAATCATAAACAATATTTCGAAATAGATTTCTATTCCAATTGCTTCGCTTGTTTACTCTTATTAGACCCTTTTCAATCAGCACTTCTAGTTAAAGCGCAGTTGCGGCTCTTATAACGTAAACTCAGAATATCAGCTTTTAACCCACTTAACGTAAAGATCTAAATTCTCAGCTCTAACATAAACATAACAGCGCAACCACTTAACGTATATATCAATTCAGATTCCTATGCGCAATTCGTAATGTAAACATAATTCCTTTATTCAGCCTTTGATTACACAAGCCGCCTTTGCGAGCTTTTGAGCTTTAGGAAAGAAGCTTTAGCATAAACATAGCTGACTTGCAGCATAAGATCACCATTGTACTTTAGTTCTAATTTTGGCTTCAAATAAATCGGACGCAGTTGCCTCCCACAATAAAAATATTTTTTTCCAATTAGTTGTCACTAAATGGTTAATTTACACAGCTGCAAGCTGCATTCCATTATCAATATGCAAAGCTGGGCTTATTGGAATTGAGCACTATAAAAGTTCACCATGCGGCTGCCATCACTCTCTTTGCTGACTGAAAAAAAATCGAGACGACATATACCCCACGGTGGATTTTTCAAGCTCTTCCCCGTGTGAGGTTTAATTTTAAATTCTAATAGGCAAAACGCACACTGTGGTGAAAAATTATCCACTGTGTGCATTCCGGTTTTCTAATTGGAACAATTTCCAATTGGAATATATATATATATATATTGGAGTTTTCTCTTGGCTTCTCGTGTCCCCACGTGTTTTCACCGGCTGCAGTTTTGCTTTTGTTTGAAAAGGTATGTTCTGCAAAGTTAATTGCAATTAATAATTCTATGCTAAAGTCGTTTTGTTATTTCTGCCCATTAGATTGTGTATTGGTCAAAATACACACATAGTCATCTACACCAGCAATCAGCTCTTACATTGTTGGCACGCGTGCCTATGTGAGCTCTGTTGTGGATGCACAAAAAGCGAAAGTCAAAGCTTTTCTTTCCCCTTGGGTTCGCCGTGGGAATTCTCTGGAGATCGCCAGTCTCGCCCCCCCTGGTCATCAATCAAGAAATTGAGTGTAAAGTGAAAAAAATTAAAACAAACAGTGTGCATCTAGTGGCAACTTTAGTGGTGCGCAGTGTTTGTTGTTGTTGAGAGTTAAAGCTCTTCCCCTTAAAAAGCATAGCCCGCAGCTTGCCAGATCGACGCAAGTTGTGAGAAAAAAAATTAATTTTAAATCAAAATTTAAATTTGAAATAAAAAGAAGAATAGAAAAGAAGAATAAAAAAATAACAATAAAAAAGAGAAAAAACATGTCTATATAATAGTAAATTAAAAAGTGAAAATAATACTAATACTAACACACATCATCACCTACACACTACGTGCCTCGTGGGAAAGCTTTCCAACGTTGGACACTTACACACATACATACATTCAATTACATATGAGTTATTTTTTTTGTGTTTATATTTTATTATTTTAATTAGAATTAAAGTAAAAATCAAAATTTGTTTAAACGATGTAAAATAAATAAATTAAAAGAATCATTTTTGCATTGTTTGCATAAAGTTAAAAAAAAAATAGAATGCGTTCAAAAATTTAAATTTAAGTTTTGAATTTAAAATAAGTATATATCACTGCGGACGGCAGTCCGTGCAAAAGGCGACTAGCAATATATACACGAAGAATGGAAAATTTGCTACGACTGTCAGTTCAGGTCGAGTTATATACCGATCGAAAGGTATGACGGTAACTAACAAAAGTGCATACTAAGACTTTTGGTAACTCTGGTTCGTAAGATATGGGGGTGTAAGTGGGACAGCCAAAATTTTTATGATTGCAGCTAGTTGGGCCGTTGGAGCCTTTTGGTTAAATTTTATAATTTTTTAAAAATTCTTATTAAAAATACGCGTCGAATGATACCTCGATCATTCCAATCCGACATTTGGTTCAAAAGATATATATATATATATGAAAATTTTAATGAACTTGTCGAAATGAAATGAAAAATCAGTTTGTCTGTTTGTTTGTTTGTTTCAAAGCGCTAAAAAATCTTAGATTTGATGATGAGGAATATCAAAAATCTAGAAACTTTTTTTTACGACTTTAGCGGGAAATAGCTAGTTTAGCGGAAAATAGCTAAAACGTGATAACTTTGAGACACCCATAGCTTCCAATCCAAAAAAGCTACAGATGTGTTCTACATGTCGTTAGAAAGACGTCCCTTGAATATTTTTTTGCAAAGTACTCAGGTGAAATGCTACAGGTGAAAAAAGGTTTTTTGGCTTACTTTTTGGCGATTTTCTCGAAAACGGCTCTAACGGCTCAATATGTTGTAATACGTAACATTTCGCAACTTTTGATATACAACACATGTCTCTCAGCCACAAGGTTTGGAATATATTACCGGTTAAAGGCCTGACTCCAGCAACTTAAAATTCCTTGTCAGGAATTTGACAATTATTTCGTGTGTTTGTGGAACATAAGCTAAACAGTGTGATCAAGCACCTAATAATAAGGAAATTTTTACCTAAAACTGGCATATTTTTGACCATTCACCAAAAACGTACAAGGTCACTCTGACAAATCAGTTGTGCTCTGTAAACAAACAGTGCAAATATAAAGAAAAATAAAATAATTTAAAATGAGCTCTGATGATGAAGCTAATCAAGTCTCTTTTTATACCCGTTACTTAAAAATTAAGTAAAAGGGTATATTGTATTCGTGCAAATGTGCGTAACAGGCAGAAGGAAGCGTGGCAGACCCTATAAAGTATATATATTCTTGATCAGCATCAACAGCCGAGTCGATATAGCCATGTCCGTCTGTCCGTCCGTCCGTCTGTGTGAGCGCCTAGATCTCAGAGACTATAAGGGATAGAGCAACCAAATTTGGTACACAGACTTCTATAAGCCCCACGCAGATCCAGTTTGTTTTAAATTTTCGATCGGACCACTATATCATATAGCTGCCATATGAACGATCGGTCGAAAATCAAGTTGTAGTATGAAAAACTTTTTTGTTTTCCGAGATATCTCAACCAAACTGACAGAATATGCATTATAGTTAATTTTATATATCCCGACCGAAATTGGTTCAAATCGGTCCACTATATCATATAGCTGCCATAGAACCGATTTGTCGAAGTTTTAGCTTTAGTATGAAAAATTTTTTTGTTTTCCGAGATATCGCGACCAAACTGACAGAATATGCATTATAGTTCGTCCTATACACCTTAACCAAAATTGCTTTAAATCGGTCCACTATATCATATAGCTACCATACGAACGATCCGTCGATAATCAAGTTTTAGCATGAAAAACTTTTTTGTTTTCCGACATATCTCAACCAATTTGACAGGATATGTATTTAAGTTGGTTTTATACATCCTGACCAAAATTGATTCAAATCGTTCCACTACATCATATAGCTGCCATAGAACCGATTTGTCGAATTTCAAGTTTTAGTATGAAGAACTTTTTTGTTTTCCGAAATATCGCGACCAAACTGACAGAATATGCATTATAGTTCGTCCTTTACACCCTAACCAAAATTGGTTAAGATCAGTCTTCTATATCATATAGCTGCAATAGAACCGATTTGTCGAATATCAAATTTTAGTATGAACAACTTTTTTGTTTATTACGATATCTTAACCGATTTTACAGAATATGCATATAAGTTGTTTCTGGAGATTTGTCAATCTGGAGAGTTTCTGGAGTTTCTGTCAATCACTCGCTGATTATGAATTTTATTTTGTCTTATACGTCCTGAATGAATTTGGTCTGTAACAATCAGGGCGGATGCCCTTTTCTATATTTTAGGAATATTCAATATAAAATAAATGTTTTGTCGAATATTTTTTCAGGTAGTTATTACATTAAAGTACTTTTAAGGGGTTAACTTTGTTTTCAGTTATCATTATAAACTTAGAGTTTTTATATCTTTAGAATCTAAAATTCGGAAAATACTTTATATATATTCAAAGAAGTAACGGGTATTCTACAGTCGGGAGCTCGACTGTAGCCTTTCCGACTAGTTTTTGTTTTGCGCACAGCACCTTGACTCTCCATGTTTGACATTTGAATAAGTCCACCAGGAATAATTGCTTGATATATTTTCCAGATAGACTCATCAGCTGTTCTCTCAGTCCACACATGCTATCGATATGCCAAATATCGATATGAGTTTGTGGATTTCGTTCAAGTTGCTGGATACGCACCAAACGAAAACGAAAACTAAAAATTCCTGCCAAAGTTTTTTAGACCCCGTACTTAAAAAAAAGTACAGGGGTCTATTAAGTTTTTTTATATGAAGTTTGACAGGAATTTTTAGTTCCGGGCCTGCTGGAGAGAGGCCTTAACTGAACATATACATTTTAATATTTACTATATGGTACTAATTAGAAAATCAATCTTTGGTACGAAAAACTTTTTTGTTTTTCAAGGTTTCTCAACCAATTTGACAGAGTATGAATTTAAGTTGGTCTTATACATTATGTCCAAATTTAGTTCAAATCGCTCCACTATATCATATAGCTGTCATAGGAATGATCGGTTAAAAATCAAGTTTTAGTATGAACTAGTCAAAAAGGCTACAGTCGAGCTCCCGACTGTAGGATACCCGTTACTTCTTTGAATATATACAAATAAAAAACTCTCCAGAAACAACAATTATTTTCACCCTAATCTTTAATTATCGACCAATTCTTTCTTTGGCAGATATATGATATAGCAGACCGATCTTAACCAATTTTGATCAGGATTTATAAAACCAACTTGAATGCATATTCTGTCAGATTGGTTGAGATACGGTAATAAACATAAAAGTTTTTCATACTAAAACTTAATTATCGACCGATCGTTCCTTTGGCAGCTATATGATATAGTGGACCGATTTAAAGCAATTTTGGTTAAGGTGTATAGGACGAACTATAATGCATATTCTGTCAGTTTGGTCGCGATATCTCGGAAAACAAAAAAGTTTTTCAGACTAAAACTTGAAATTCGACAAATCGGTTCTATGGCAGCTATATGATAAAGTGGACCGATTTGAACCAATTTCGATCGGGATATATAAAATTAACTATAATGCATATTCTGTCAGTTTGGTTGAGATATCTCGGAAAACAAAAAAGTTTTTCATACTACAACTTGATTTTCGACCGATCGTACATATGGCAGCTATATGATATAGTGGTCCGATCGAAAATTTAAAACAAACTTGATCTGCGTGGGGTTTATAGAAGTCTGTGTACCAAATTTGGTTGCTCTATCCCTTATAGTCTCTGAGATCTAGGCGCTCACACAGACGGACAGATGGACGGACGGACAGACGGACATGGCTATATCGACTCGGCTGTTGATGCTGATCAAGAATATATATACTTTATAGGGTCTGCCATGCTTCCTTCTGCCTGTTACGCACATTTGCACGAATACAATATACCCTTTTACTTAATTTTTAAGTAACGGGTATAATGACTCTTACAAGAGAGCAAATAAACAAGATCGACAAAAGCCAATTCACGATTTACTCAAGTATTCGTGAATTGGAACAAAAATGGATAGCTTGGGCAATTAAAGCATCGGAATCAAAATCCGAAATATTAAAACTATGGGCATCCTTTGAGGTTCAACATAGGCAACTGGAAGAAAACCAAGATAGAGTTCTAGATTGCAACTATTTTGAACTAGATATTCATCAGGAAACAATAACCATAAAAGAAAATATTTTAAAAAGTATTAATAGCCAGGAAGCCCCAGTCAAGGTTTCGAAATGGGAAAACCAAAATAGAGGTTTTTCCGGGCCACGGCCGAGTTTAGAAGATCAGTTGATTTCGGTATAACAAGCGATAATCCACATCTCGAGAAAAAAGTTTCTAGAGGATGTGTTTGAACTGATTTGCGACGACTTCAAGGAATTGAGGAAGTTAGACAGCGAAATCAGTGAGCAAATAGAAACTGAGTATGAGTTTAAAGAAGTGACGGGCCGTCACCAATATCAATTAAAGGCAATACTAGAGAATAAAGCGGAGGGCCAGCTTAAATTAATGGAAATTGAGATTCCCTCTTTAAATGGGGATTTATCAGCTTGGGCCGCATTCTATGATTTATTTATTAATTTAATTCATAAGAACAGAAAGATAGGAAACAAAGAAAAACTAATTGGACTCAAGGAATTAGTAAAAGGAGAAGCTGAGTGTTTAATCAGACACTTAGTGGTCTCCGAAGAAAATTACGAAAGAGCGTTAAACATCTTAAAAGAAAGATATGAGAACAGGAGACAGGTTTTAACTGATCATCTTGACAAGTTGTTAGATCAACCGTCAATGAATAGTGAATCCGAGGAAAGCGTGCGACAGATGTTGGACACAACTCGTCAATGCTTACATGGAATAAAAGGCATGAAAATTGATGTAGGAGACGCAGAACGGTTTTTGGCAAGAATAATTTTAAGGAATTTTGAAAGAAACGAACTGGCACAATATGAACAGACAGTTCGAAAATCGAAGGAAATCCAAAATTTGGATGACATATTCGAATTTTTAGAGCTGCATCTGCAGGCTATAAAAACTTTACAGCCTCAAAAAAAGAAAGAGATGCCAAGATCAACAAGTACTGCCCAAATTAAAAATTGTCCATATTGCAATTTTCCAGGGCACAAAATTTAAAATTACAGAAAGTTTTCATCTATAACCTTGGATGACAAAAAGCAATTTATAAGGAATAATAGTTTGTGTTTCACCCTTATTTTGAAAATGCTACAAATATTACCAAACATGCAGCATATGTAATGAGAAGCATAACACATTGCTTCACAATGTAATAGCATAACGGGCGACACTGGGTTGCAGAAAGATTGAGCCAACGAGATGCAACGATTGCGAGTGGAATCCGAGACAGGCAGAGGTACGGAACCCTACTGGTGGTAGCTCGTGCTACCAAATTTGCTACCCAAATGCGAAACTATTTTTTTTTAATATTAGAATAATTCAGATATTACATGTAATAAATTTCGTCACAAAATGGGATATCCGAAATTTTGGGGCTAGAATAAGCTTTCGTCACTAGACTTTTACCTCGTGTAGAGGTTTTTTTATGTGATTTTTATTACAACAACATATATATTAACATATAAAACTCCACACCATACATACATACAACCGTGCGCTTGTGCAAAGCGATCAGCTGTTGCGCTGAAAGCTTTTGTTTGCTTGCATAGTGGCCGCAAGATGTATGCGCTCACTTCTTTTGTAGCTGTGACTTAGGGAAATTTTTGTTTTTGCTTTGCAAGATTACTAGTTGATTAATTGCACCTGCACAGTGATGCACAAAAAAATATGTTCACCTTGCGTGAAGTTGATAAGTTGTAACTAAAATTTTGTTTAATTAATATGATTATAAATTAAATGCACACAGTTTCAGTTTTAGTATAATTTTTAAATGTAAACAAAAAATAAAAAACAACTTTTACAGTAGGAAATACAAATATATATATATATACTAAAGTTTTAAAAAGCTGAAATAATTAAAAAATACATTATCTGAAATAAATAAAAAATACATAAGCTGAAATAAATAAAAATACCTAATCTGAAATAAATAAAAATATATAAGCTGAAATAAATTAAAATATATTAGCTGAAATAAATAAAAATATATAAGCTGAAATAAATAAAAATTACATAAGCTGAAATAAATAAAAATTTATATATATATATATGAAAAATTTGTGTAAGCTGAAATAAATAAGAAAACATATAGAATATCAACATTAAATAATTAGGAATTAAAAATTAACTTATTGGTTTGTCGTTTGGATAAAATCAATATTTAAAATTGGATAAACATGATCATAAATTAATTGAAAACTGTTGTTAAAATTACGTTGATTAAAACTTTAGTTTTAATTGAAACTAAATAAAATTGTACCCCATGATGGAATGAATTCTCCATTGTTAATAATTTCTTTAATGTTTAAATTAAAATGAACTCTGCCCTGAAATTTAATTATGTCTTCCTTTATTAATTATTTTTTGACATGAGTCAGTAACTTCTTATTTTCCTAATGGCCGAAAAGAGGTAAAGAGTAAAGAGCGCATCCTAGAAGTTAGTGTTTGAACATGTGTCGGAGATCAACCGATCTCAGATCTAGTTTATTTTATAAATGTCGTTTCGGAGTTAGACTCCACTTTAGGGACTCTATAATTAAAATTTGATAGATAGTAGGAATTTCAGGACGGTAGCAAACCCACTCCCACCTCCCGGCACTAGCTACCACCAGTAGGGTCCCGTACATCTGACTGTCTTGGATTCCACACGCACTCGTTGCAACTCGTTGACTCAATATATATGCAACCCAGTGTCGCCCGTTATGCTATTACAAGTTTTTGGCGCCCAGAACGTGGGGCTGCTAACGAATTTCGAATAAAACCAGAAAACATAATTTTTTTAATAATGCTGATAGTTAGTTGCCTCACATGTCGGATGTTTGAGCATGGTTCAGCTAGCTTATTGCTGATCCTTGGCTTAAGTGTATCAGTGTGTATTCTTAGAATGATACACTGATGGGATTAATTTTTATCAATACGTTCTCATACTTTCATGAATCTTGAGTATTTGGCTCTGCCGAATACCCTGCTGAAATGTCACTAAGGTTGATTTTGTATTAATAGTCCTTGACGATAGGTCGCTTAACAACAATTGCTCATCGTTGCTCGTCGTAACGCAAAGGTGTTTTGTGTCCGTCGGGAGGGTTCGTTGACTCTTGTGCATTTGGCTCTGCCGAATGCCCTGCCGAATTGTCACTTCGTAAATCTTTTTCGTATCATCTTTTCGGAAATAAAATGTAATTTTGATACTGATTCCTTTTAGCTTTATGAATATAGAGGTCGCGGACAGTGCGTATTTATACTAAGGCTAAGCGATTCAGCGAAGAATCACTAGATCCTGTTGTTAATCTGTTCAATGATTAGATTCAATAGCCCAGAAAAATCCCCCTCCTTCGTTCGTAAGAAAATCCTTTGGTTTTGTGGAAATTGTTCACTTATTTTATTTATTTTGGCCATATATTAGGAAACATTTATTCATGATGCCGATTAATCACAGTCCAATGGAACAGTCTCAGACTGAGGCAAGAAATAACTCTTGCATTGTTTGTACATCTGATATGACTAATACGTAACCATGTCTCATGACAAGTTGTAACCATGTTTTTCATCAAGGTTGTTTGGAAAGTTGGTTTGAAAGCAACGCTCAATGTCCACGTTGTAATACTGCATGCACGATTGGATCATGCAAATTAGTAGTTGGTAACTGTTCCCCGGCAACGAATCGTACAAGAGCACGTCCCAAGACGGCTGCGGTTGTTCATCGTCCGGTGACTAGAAACCTAGCGAAAGCCATAGAGGCAGCAGCAAATGTGGAGGCTGCAGATCCACCAACTGAGGATTTAAATGGCAGCAATACATCGAATCCTACAGATGCTGTTGATAACCAGCCAGTGATTAACCAGAGACGAGGTCGACCATCGCGAGGTGGTAATAATTATCGTCAAAACCCTACACCAGATTATGCTCTTATTCAATCTATGATTGAGCAATCGGTGTCTAGAATGTTAGCCACGTTGCAAGTAAGCGCACCCAGTAGCACCAATCCGGGCGGAGGACGGTTTGGGCGTAGAAGAGTTTATTTATCGGGTGAGAGCGTTAACTGATGAAACGCTTGATAGCGATTTTCGAGATCTTTGTAAGCTCATGCATGTTTTGTTTGTTGGAAAAGCGCGCGATTGGTATTGGCGCCATCACAAACAAGTTTCTTCAATTGTGTGGAAAGATTTTTGTGCTGCTCTTCGGCAGCAATTTAAAGAATACCGGTCCAACTGGTAAAGTTGCTGCATTGCGTCAGGCAGGGCCAAAGGTCAAGTGTTGGAATTGTGATGAGCTTGGACACTTCTGGGAAGACTGTCTGGCTGATCGCAGAGTCTTCTGATATGGCTGCGGAGCTCCCAATGTTTACAAGCCACAATATCAAACATGTATACGACGCGTGTCGGAAAACCGCCAAAAGAGTGAAACCAATCAAAGCCGCTTGACCCTGAAGTAGATCCCCAAACATTGACAAGTGCTGCTCCTCTTATATCGCAGCCAGTCAAAATTTTAGAGCGAGCACAAAAAGAGGTTGTGCACAGTTCACCTTTTAGTAATTTAGAGGATATTTATCGAGACAAACTAGATAATTACTTAGTCGTCAGAGATCGTATTTTCAATGAAGTTCTTTTTAAGACCTAAGTTGAATTCGTTACGGATAAGAAATTATTATAAGAATTTTAAGAAAACTCGTCGTTTATTAGTTTCCGCTATTTTTAGTAATGCACAGGATATGCGTAGTTATGCTACGGTTTCTTTTTTAAACCGGATGGACTACTAGACACTGGTGCCAATGTCTCATGTGTTGGTGCTAGGTTTGCTGGTCAAGATATAATCACTTTGCCAGAATTTAAGACGATCAAGTCGCATGTGAAAACAGCAGATGGAAAAGGTCATGAAGTGATTGGTGTTTTAAACGTGGTGATGACATATAAAGACCAGAAGAAGCCTATGAAGCTTTTTGTCATCCCACCGATTAAACAAAATCCGATCCTGGGCTTAGACTTTTGGAAATTATTTGCATTAGCCCCGAATATCATTTCTGCAGTGAAAATTGAGCCAGCATCAGTGTCCACTGATTCGAATTTGTACACTTCAACTAGCTTGCAACAATCCCAGCTAGACGTGGTCAAGAAATTGTTCCCTAGTTTGTGTTGATGGATTAGGTCGGACAACGCTGATCCAGCATCACATTGATATTGGAGATGCGAAACCCGTCAAGCAGAGGTTTTATCCGATCAGTCCTGCCGTTGAACAGCTGTTGTATGCTGAAATTAAGTGGATGTAAGACTTAGGAGTAATTAAGCCCTCGACAAGTCCTAGGAGTTCTCCAATAAGAATGATGGTGAAACCTAAGAAAGTTCGTCTTTGCCTGGATGCACGAAGGCTTAATGACGTAACTAGGAAGGATGCTTATCCACTACCCAGCATCGACGGAATATTTTCTCGACTTCCCCGTGCTAATATGATAACCAAACTGGATTTGAAAGATGCCTATTGGCAAATTGAGTTAAGTGAGGAAGCGAAGGCCCTTACCGCGTTCACTGTCCCTGGTTTACCCTTATAAGGGTAATTTAAGGTTATGCTATTCGGGCTGTGTAGTGCCCCTTCCACTATGTGTAGACTCATGGATAGTCTTATTCCACCTGATCAACGTCATTGTGTTTTTGGATATTTAGATGACTTGTGCGTGGTGTCGAGAAAAGTCACTTTTGTGTCACGAGCATAAGATATCTAGGATATGTTATTAATAATCAAGGTATTTGTACAGATCCGGATAAAATATCCTGTATTCGAAATTTTGTATGTCTCCACAAAGTTGACATTTCTTTCCAAGAAATTACCTTTAAAACCATTTGCTAATTTTACAAAATATTAGTAGAACACGCACAGATACAAAATGTTAGTACAACCAACACATAGTACAAACCTGTTTAATTAATATCCATTAAAAATTTTGTTCAAAAAATGTATCTCGTTTGTACAATATCAATTTGAATATCAGCTGCAAAACAGTGCAATCTTTTAGTACGTGCTGTTTGACAGTAACAGCTGACTTAACAGATGTAAGGCTTAACAGGGGTCTGTTATATAACATTTTTTGGTATAGAGCTTTACAGTTTAAAGATTTTTAAAGATGTTAGCATTAAGAAAATACCAATTTAAATACTTTGAAAAAATGACTTAATTTGCGAAAAATCGAAATATTCTCCATAGTGCAGCGTAGTTTCGTCGCAGGGAGGCATACAAAAGACTTTGGAGAAGATTCGTCGTCAATTGTTTTGGCCTGGCTTAGCATCAGACGTGCGCGATTATGTTCGCAACTGCGACATTTTCAAAGCTACGAAAGCCCCAAACTACACTCTTCGTCCACCCATGGGAGAGCATTGTCCCACTGTTCGTCCTTTTCAGCGCTTATATATTGATTTACTTGGACCTTACCCACGTAGTAAGCAAGGACACATTGGCCTTTTGATTGTGCTTGAACACTTTAGCAAGTTTCATTGGGTGTGTCCGCTTAAGAAACAGAACAAATTTTTAATTGCTATGGTGTACCAGAAACTATCGTAAGCGATAATGGTTCGCAATTCGAAGCCAGTGAATTTAATGCCCTTTTGACCAAACTTGGAATTTCTTATGTTTATACAGCCCTTTACTCGCCCCAGAGTAATGCCGCAGAGCGTGTAAATCGCTCATTATTAGCAGCTGTGTGGTCTTATATTAACCAAGATCACAGAGAATGGGATATCCATTTGTCTGGAATATCATGTGTGTTGAGATCTGCTCTTCATCAGTCTTTAGGTTGTTCACCTTATCGGTTATTATTTGGCCTAGATATGATTACCCATGGCAAGGACTACCAACTGTTAAAAAAGTTAGTTATGCTTGAAGAGCCCATGATTCCTTTGGATCGTTCAGACAACTTGGCTATGTTGGCTCGAGATATCCAGAAAAATATTCGCAAAGCATATGATAGAAATGTGGCCCAACATAATCTTCGCTCAAGCCCAGTTTCATTTCGTGAAGATCAGGAAGTGTTCCGCAGAAATTTTACTTTGAGTAAATTTGCTCAGAATTTCAATGCGAAACTTGCTCCGCAATTTATCAAATGTCGAGTGAAAAATAAACTTGGAAATTGTTTTTATTTGCTTGAAGACCTGACAGGTAGAGAAGTTGGAACTTTTCACGCTAAGGACATTCGTGCCTGATTTTCCGTTAATCTGCTCCGCGAGCGCTGGCAGAATTATCGGGTGGTGTAACGGTTGCCGTTGTTTAGATTTTTATACCCGTTACTTAAAAAGTAAGTAAAAGGGTATATTGTATTCGTGCAAATGTGCGTAACAGGCAGAAGGAGGCGTGACAGACCCTAAAAAGTATATATATTCTTGATCAGCATCAACAGCCGAGTCGCTATAGCCGTGTCCGTCTGTCCGTCCGACCGTCCGTCTGTCCGTCCGTGTGAGCGCCTAGATCTCAGAGACTATAAGGGATAGAGCAACCAAATTTGGTACACAGACTTCTATAAACCCCACGCAGATCAAGTTTGTTCTAAACTTTCGATCGGACCACTATCACTGCGGACGGCAGTCCGCGCTAGTGACGAAAGCAACACATAGTGTGCAAAAGGCGACTAGCAATATATACACGCAGAATGGAAAATTTGCTATGACTGTCCGATCGGATTGAGTTATATACCGATCGAAAGGTATGACTTTACCTAACAAAAGTGCATACTAAGACTTTTGGTAACTCACCTGGTTCGTAAGATATGGGGGTGTAAGTGGGAGGGGCCAAATTTTAATGATTGCAGCTAGTGGGGCCGTTGGAGCCTTTTGGTAAAATTTTATAATTTTTAAAAATTCTTATTAAAAATACGCGTCGAATGATACCTTGATCATTTCAATCCGACATTTGGTTCAAAAGATATATTAATTTGAAGTTTTTAAGGGCCTTCTCAAAATGAGATGAAAAGTTTGTTTGTCTGTTTGTCCATTTGTCCATTTGTTTGTTTGTACGAAGGCGCTGAAAAAGCTAAATTTTTCTGATGAGGAATTGTTTCTTATCAGAAATCTAGAAATGTTTGTTCTACGACTTTAGCGGGAAATAGCTAGTTTAGCGGGAAAAAGCTAAAACGTGATAAATTTGAAACACCCATTGCTTCCAATCCAAGAAAGCTAGAGATGTGTTCTATATGTCGTTAGAAAGGTATATTAGAGGGCTTTCAGACGTGCCTTGAATATTTTTTTGCAAAGTGCTCAGGTAAAACGCTACAGGTGAAAAAAGAATTTTTAGCTTAAACTTTGGCGATTTATTAGAAAACGGTTCCGACGATTTTTATTAAATTTCAATATGTTGTAACATATAAAATTTCGCGTCTTTTGATATATGACACATGTGTCTCAGCCATAAGGTTTGGAAGATATTAACGGTAAACTGAATATATACATTTTACTATTTACTATATGGTACTAAATAGAAAATCAAGCTTTGGTACAAAAAACTTTTTTGTTTTTCAAGGTTTCTCAACCAATTTGACAAAGTATGCATTTAAGTAAGTCTTACACATTATGTCCAAATTTAGTTGAAATCGGTCCACTATATCATATAGCTGTCATAGGAACGATCGGTTAAAAATCAAGTTTTAGTATGAACAACTTTTTTGTTTTTTAAGGTTTCTCAACCAATTTGACAGAGTATGCATTTAAGTTAGTCTTACACATTATGTCCAAATTTAGTTCAAATCGGTCCACTATATCATATAGCTGTCATAGGAACGATCGGTTAAAAATCAAGTTTTAGTATAAAAAACTTTGTTGTTTTTTCAGATCTTGATCACACTGTCAACATACGCATCTGGGTTGGTTTTATACATCCTGACCAAAATTGGTTAAAATCGGTTTACTATATTATTATACATTTCACTTACAATTGACAAAGTACAGCAACAAACAGTGAGATGTAGCAGGCAGAGCTTGAGAGTGTAGCTGCCAGCTTTTGCATTGCTCAAATAACCAGAGTTGCCAGAAAGCTTAGTTTTGTTTTTTGGCAATGCTCGCATTAATTAGTTAAAAGGTATTAAATGATTGCAATGATTTTTATTAAAATTTGATGTGTTAAAAAAATTTTAAATTTGCATATTGAACCTTCGAGCAAAATAAAATGTCAAAAGCATATGATATTTTTTTTCCTTTGCAGAAATATCCACTGTTGCCAGACAGTTTGGTTTTGTTTATTTAACAATGCAATCGTGAAATTTTTAAGATTAATTAATCTAGTTGTGCCTTCCTGCAACGCATTTTAAAATAATGAGTTCATATTTTCTTTAGTATAGAAGAAAAATTGTATTTATATTAATTTTGAAAAAAGGTGTCGATGCGCAGTTGATATTAAACTATCGATAGCATATTTTATATGATACTGATGCACATATCGATAGGCATCGATACATCTTTAAGTTTTCGTGTTTTCCATCACTATGGTTAACGATCAAACCATACAAAAATGTTCGGCAATCAGGATCGGTACAACGTAAGTAAATTTTTAAAGTATGCTAAAAAACATTTTAATAAAATAATTTTCATTTAATTTCAGAAGTGGGCTCCTCAAAACAATTGGAGTGGCCGTGGACGTGGCCGTGGATATGGGCGCGGCTATGGAGGATGGCGCCAATTTGGGCCGCCAAAAAATATATCCCGTTGCCAGTGCCCGTGCCACAATGAATGTGGCAAGTGCTGCCAGGGATGGGAGGCCGCTCCTCCACCAAACAGCACTGCTCCAACATGGATGAGAGTTGCAGAAGTGCGAGGAGGAGCGGCCTCAGGATGGGTGCAAGTGGGCCAACCCCATCCGCTACCACAGGCGGTGGTACAACCTGTGGTCCAAACTTTACCCCAGGCAGCGATCCAGCCTCAATCTGTGGCCCCACCTCAAAACTGGATCCGCCTGGATGCTGATGGGAATTTGCCATCGGCACAACAATAAAGTAATAAAAACGTAAACTTTAGTGTTTTATTTAATTTATTATATGTTTAAAAAAAAAAGTGCGTAAATACATACATATGTATGAATATATATATATATATATGTATATATAAATAACTTAACGCTTCGTCGACAGGGACATAAATGCGCACACACACATATATATAAATATAATAATATGTATTATTATATATATATATTTTTATATTTATATATATGTGTGTGTGCGCATTTATGTCCCTGTATATAAATATAATAATAATATATATAAATATAATAATATGTATTATTATTATATATATATTTTTATATTTATATATATGTGTGTTTGTGCATTTATGTCCCTGTCGACGAAGCGTGACGTCACATTCTGAGAATTTTGTGTGCGCGCGCTGCAATATTCAAACGGGACTTTCTCTGATGTTAGCATTTCGTTTTGCGACGTGTACATCAAAAAGGAGAGTGACAAACGCAATCGCCTTTTGTCCGCCACGCGCTTTTCATTACATTAGTATTGAATTTGATTAGTAAAGAAATTAAAACATTTAAATAAACAAATAGTAATTAAACATTTAAAGATGTTTTTTAATGTTTTGAACCTATAAAATTTTAAACATTCAACCCACAGCTATTTTTTAATAAGTACATTTAGAATTTCAGGTTTCGCAAGCTTCCCAAGCCAATCTCATACCCCATTCCCATTATGCTCTTTAAAAAAGTAAAGGGTATAATCATAACATAATTCGCAACCAGTGTTGCCAGAATATTATTCGCTTAAATAGTTAAATTGACAAGAAAAGCGCGCAACCAGTGTTGCCAGAATATTATTCGCTAAAATAGTTAAATGGAAAAGAAAAAATTTGCTGGAAATTATATAATATTATAAGTAAATGAAATGCAAAACCTTTTTTATTTCAGTAAAAATGAAATTTCGACGATGTTTATGACGTCATTGACAGAATCTTAAAATTTTTCGGATTACTATACCATTTTCAAATAAATCATTTTGGAAATGTGTAGTTGATACAACACATTCTACGTCTTTTAAGTATATATCTGTAAATTTACATATATTTTTGGAGTCCTAATTGTTATACAATTTGAAAAAATAAATTTTCTCTTAGCACAGTGGCGAAAAGTCTATAAGTAATTATTATAAATAGCTAGATTTTTAGCTAATAGCCTTATAAGAATTTTTCTAGCGTTAACAATTAAAAAGCTGCTTAATCTAGCAGTAAAATTGATAAAATGGCAACACTGCCCACAACTGACACAACATTGATGGCGGAAGAGCCAGTGTCTCCCTATAAAAAAAAAAAACTAACCAAATACTTAGTGGACACACAGTTTTGCCAGCTGTGGTTTACTTACATTTTGAATATGCGTAGCTGATTTGATTAAATATAGGAAAGAATAGAAAATTAGAACATCGTAAATGATATGGTATATATTCTCCGCGAATTTGATCTTATCGCGCACCGTATCTTATCGTTGGCGTTGCCACCTGAGACATTGAACTTTCTCAGGCAATCGATACTATCGATTCAATTGATGCAACAAATTTTAAAAATGTGTTTTAAGTTGTATTAACTTCGAGAATGCTGTCTAAATTTCTTCCATATTTTTTTTTCGGCGGCAGAAATTTATTTGTTGTGTCCAACTTAAAAAAACTATTATTCGTGCTTGTGCTTTAAAAGGACTGTTCGCTTGCGGGCATATTCGACTTTATCGATATCTCAAATCGATATAAAAAGCAAAACAAGCAAATTGTTGAGACAAGCTGCGCTCAAATTGTGTAAGTGTTAAATATAAAGCAATAAAAAAAATTAATATTTTAGCAATAAATGCAAAACACAAGCGTAGCACTTAACAAGGAGCAAAAATTATATACAAGTAAGTAGAAAAAATCGAATAAACAACATAAAGTATATAAATGATTATGTGTGAGTGTGTGTGCGTGTGTTTGTTTTGACAAAATACAGTGGCTCGCAGATTATTATTTTATACTTAAAATTTGCAAATGTACTTTTTCTTTAATAAGATGTAGATAACACGTCGATTTGTAAATTATTATTAAAGTTCAAGAAAAATAATTTTTTTTTACATGTATTATTTGAATTAAGCAATAAAAACATATCATAGCTCATAGTCAAATACGATGTGAGCCACTGTAGATAAATGAAACATTGTTTAAAGTGCAGTTTTTCTTTTATATAATATTTCTTACTGTTTTATTACTAATATATTGAGTGAATGGTGTATTTATTATTTAATATTTTTATATTTACAAAATAATAACATTACTTTTTACTCTTTTATTTCAGCCGAATTCATTAGCTGATGCTAATGTTATTAATAGTTGTAAAAAGAAATTTAAAACTAACATATTTTTGAACAAAAAAGTTAAAAATTTTAAAAATACATAAATAACAAATAATTGAAAAGAAAAGAATTAAATTTTGAAAAAAAATAAATTGAAATGAAAGAAAATTAACAAAAAAATATATATACATTTAAAATTGGCTAAAGAAAAACAAGTAAAAGATAGAAAAAAATAAATAACGAATAATTGAAATGAAAAGAATTGAATATTGAAGAAAAGAAATTGAAATGAAAGAAAATTAACAAGAAAATATATATACATTTAAAATTGGAAAAAAAAAAACAAGTAAAAGAAAAAAAAGAAAATAAATAGCAAATAATCGAAAAGAAAAGAATTAAATATTGAAGAAAAGAAATTGAAATGAAAAAAAATGAACAAGAAAATATATATACATTTAAAATTGGCAAAAGAAAAACAAGTAAAAGATAGAAAAAAATGAATAGCAAGTAATTAAAAAGAAACGAATGAAATATTGAACTAAAGAAATTGAAATAAAAGAATATTAACAAAAAAATAATTAAAGTAATTTAAACAAAAAAATAAAAAAAGGAAAAAAAACAATTAAATAAAAAAACTAAAGCAATTTAAACAAAAAAAAAACCGAGAAAAATAAAAACTAATAAAAAAAATTTATTCAGGAAATTTTAAATTGCAAAAAATATTACAAAGAATAATAAAATAGCTAAATTGGAGAAATTTAAAAAAAAAACATTTAAATATTGAAAGATCTATAATTAATCTTTAACAAATAGTAAATTAGCTAAATTAATTAAAAAAAAAAAAAAAACAAATGTCAAAAATTCAAAAGAAGAATAAGATAAAAGAAAAATAAATTAAAAAAAAAAACAAAAAAATTAAATCCGAATTTTATTTTATTTACAATATTTACATAACATTAAAGAACATTGTGAAATTTAAAATAAATAAACTTAAAAGAAAATTTAAGATTGTATTCTTATTGATTCTGTATTCGTTTTAAATGGCTGGGCGTAAAATTAAAAAATTAGATAATTTTAAAAGAAAGCTTATTTCGGAAACAGAAAGTGTAGACAGTAAAAGGGTAAGACCTAATAATAACTCAGCAAATGAGTTAGATCATAAAAAATTATCAGATGATAGAGTAAGATCACAAATGAATAGAGATTTAGAAACATCTAAACGTTCTTCTGAAAGAATAAAAAGAGAAAGAATTAGGGCTGCAACAAATAGAGCCCTAGAGACTGAAGATCAGAAAGCTAAACGAATAAAAATTGAGAGAAAAAGGGCTATTTCAAACAGAGCAAAAGAAACAGAGGAACAAAGACTTAAGCGGATCGAAAAGGAAGCGCAAAGAACTGTGGTAAATAGAAGCTTAGAGACTGAAGAAGAGAGACTTAAACGCATGGAATATGATGCAAAAAGAGCTAAAATAAACAGAGAGAAAGAAACAGAAGAGCAACGACTTAAGAGGATTGAAAAGGAAGCGCAAAGAACTTTGTAAATAGAGGCTTAGAGACTGGAGAGACTTAAACGCATGGAATATGATGCAAAAAGAGCTAAAATAAACAGAGAGAAAGAAACAGAAGAGCAACGACTTAAGAGGATTGAAAAGGAAGCGCAAAGAACTTTGGTAAATAGAGGCTTAGAGACTGAAGAAGAGAGACTTAAACGCATGGAATATGATGCAAAAAGAGCTAAAATAAACAGAGAGAAAGAAACAGAAGAGCAACGACTTAAAAGGATCGAAAAGGAAGCGCAAAGAACTCTTCTTAATCGGAGTTCAGAGGCAAAAGAGCAATATATACAGAGACTTGAAGATCAAGCTGTAAGAAAACGTGTCAATAGAATGCAAAACTCTAATATTTCAAAAAATCTAACAGATATATCAAAAAAAACGGTTAATAAAACAAACAAAAATTCAAAAAATGTTGATAACATGTGCTTAAATGAAAAAAAAGATTCCGACTTTATAAGTCTTCGGAAATTATTTCAATTAGATACTGGCATTTATGATTTGGTAAATAACATGATTAATATCGGTGATAATAGTTGTAGAGTTGAGATTGAAAAAAATATTTCAAAAATTTTCCATCACAGAAACACGGTAATAAATTCGTTTTGTAAGAATGTATGCACTTTAAAAGAAAAATTTGCGACCATAAAAATACAAATTGATTCCATTACCAATCCAGAATTTTCTTTATTGTTCGGTCCATCATTGCATACACGACACTCGGAAGCGTATTTTTCAAGTGCATCGTATAATCCTTTAAAACTAAAAACAGCTTTGACTTTAAACTCAGACGGTCGAGTTGAAAATATTTTTGAAAATGAGCAACGTACCACTGAAAAATGGAAATGTAATCCAGAAATATGTAATATTAATAAAACGACAATTTTGCACCGATATATTTCACTAATAACCACTTTTCTTAATTTTAAACATGAAGATATTCCAGGTTTTTTTAAAAATATTGACATATGCTCAAACAAACTTGATCAACAAGAGTTGCCCCAAGATAATTCTACCGATAAAGAATATCTCTATGATAATTTCGAGTACATTAAAAAATTAAAAGAAGGCCACCAGGACTATTGTTATGAGCATGAGAATAATTGTCATTCTGTCTTGCTATTCATACGACGGCTCTCTCCCCACTTTCCAAATATTCGAAAAATCTTAAAGTTAATTTATGTAATAAAAGTTGATTTGCGTAAAATTGATAATTTGACATATGGGCTGTTAACGACAAATATTTGTGAACTTAGAAATACAGCTGACAAAATTAATTTTAATACCAAAAGCTTTTCGGTAGACTTATTTCCCTTTAGTCACGAAGGTGAAATATGGGATGAGTATTTACATGCGTTTCGAGAACTTAAAAAAAATGAGTGCCGAAATATGTGGCCTATTTACCCATGCTTTTCATGCTTAATATTATGCTCTGCAGATAAGTTAAAGGAAATTCCCGACTTTTTGTGGGATAAATCAAGACATTTCCAAAATTTATTTCATTATTATGATAATGAGGATGATACTTTTTTCAATGATATGCGCATATGTCAATTCTGCCTATTGAAGCTTAAGAATGGGTCGTTACCCTCGACGTGCCTACTTAATAACTTACAATTTGATTCAGTGCCAGAATGCATTTCCTGTTTAAATGAGTTCGAAAAATTATTTATTCAACGAGCAAAAGCATTTCAAGTGATAGCTCGAATGGACACTGTTATGGGTGGACATAATAAGCAACGACCAAGCTCAGAGGTTATTAAGAAAATTAAGGGGCGAGTATTCCATTTACCATTACCTCTTGAAAATAGTTTGAAAAAGCTTCCGAGTCCAAAAGAAGCGATTATTAAGAATCAAGATATAACGGTTATAGTAAGAGGTATTCCAAACAAAACTAGAAATGTATGGCAATCATTAATTGATGTAAAAAAAATTTTTGAAGCATTAAAATGGCTAAAAAATAATAATTCACTGTATTCTGATATTTCACTTCCCTATAATGCAGAAGCCCTTTTGGATGGTGTTAATGTAGACTGCGTTTATGATTCTAATTTAAATGATTTGCAAAATGACAACTGTATAACAGCGAATACAAATACAAATTCTGAAAGTATCGTTAATGAGCAAGATTTGGAAGTAGATGCTCTTAACGATAAGGCAATGCTTACACAAAAAAATTCTTCAGATGATTTTTATGAGAATATGACTATTTACCCAATTATAGAAAGAAAAACTTGTGCTGAACCTGGCACAGTATATCAAGTTTTAAAAGTTATTGATGATTGCATTGATAATCGAGATCAGAATTTGGACCTGAAATGCTTCCCTGATATTTTTTGTAGCGGTCAAAATGGCCAAGGCCAACAAAGAGAAGTTCAATTAAGCCCAGGAGAATTTATAAAATGGATTTTGAAATCTAAACATAGTAGATTTCGATTGAATCAGCAGTACTTGTTTTATTTACTAAATCAAACAAATATACGACAACTCAATGCGGGCATATTCCATAAGCTTAATATAACATCGTCCACCAAAAATCTTAATAAAAACAATTTTATGAGAATGATTGAAGACAACAAAGAAATAAATAATAATTTATCAACAATATTTGGTCGGCTACGAAACACAGAACAGTACTGGAGAATACGAAAAAATGATTTAAATTGTATGATTGAGAATTATGGACCCGCAACATTTTTCTTAACTCTTAGTCCTAGCGAATATCATTGGGACGATCTTCTCGATTTTCTTTGTATAAGAAACAACATTTTAAATAAAAAATCACGAACAATTTCCAGTCTTATTGCTGCTGATCCTGTTAGTGTATCCCTCTTTATGAATATGAAATTTAAGGCTGTATTAAAATTTTTATTGTCCAAAGACAAGCCTCTTGGAGAAATAGAACATTATGCTTGGCGTCTGGAGTATCAGTCAAGAGGTATGCAACATTTTCATACACTACTATGGGTTAAAAATGCACCTATTATTGACAAGTCAAGCCAGGAAGAGGTTGCTGCCTTTATTAATAGATATATAACTTGTCGCCTTCCGCCAAGTGAAACTTTTCCCACACTTTATGATCGTGTTTGCAGATATCAAACACATAAGCACAACCAATATTGTATGCGACACAAGAAAAATAAAAAAGGAAAATCATTAAGCATATGCCGATTTAGCTTCCCTAGAAAATCTGGAGACTGTTTAGTTATGCATAGCGTTGCAAAATCAATTCTAGGTCGTCGAAAGCTCACAAAGACACGATTGTATGATTTGCCAAGGAATGAAGCAGAGAAAAATATTAATGATTATAATGCACCAGTTTTGCTTGCTTGGTGTGGAAATATGGATATTCAATTTATAGGCGAAAAGTCTGGCTCACTAAGCACATATGTTTGTAAATATCAAACAAAGCCAGAAAAGTCATTTGCAACAGATGATTTTAGAGATTTTTTTGAAAATAAATCTGTTGCTAGTAATTTATGGAGATTTGCAATGCGCTCATTAACAAATAGGGAGTGTGGAGCCCTTGAGGCAGCTGATACATTGCTGCAGCTACCCCTATTCGGAACTGATGAAAATACAGTTATAAGAATGATAGATATACGCCAGGAAAGAAGTCGGAGAGTAAAACCAAGAAGTGAGCTTAAAAATATGCAGGACGATGATACAGATATATTTTTTCCAAACTGGGTTGATGAGCACTATCCCAATCGTCCTAATGACTTGGAAGGAATGAACTTATATGATTTTACGAGATTTTTCGATATTGTGAAAGTAAAGCCTACTTTAAAGCAAGTAATTTGGAATCCCTATCAAGATTGTTACTTACGTAAACGTAAAAGGCCATATTTATTGAATCATTTTAAGACAAACAGAAAAATGCAACCAGAAAACTATTATTACGGACTATTACTCTTATTTAAAAATTGGCGTAATATTGAAGATCTTAAGTGTGGCTCAGAAAACTATGTTGATGCGTTTGCAAAGTGTAAAGATGATTTGGTTGATGCAATGCGATATCATGAAAAATTGGATGAATTGGTAAAAATAAGTGAAGAATTTGAAAGTGAGTTATCAAGAGTGTCTAATGCAATGGAAAATCAGAGTATAAGTCATGAAGATGATGAGTGTGAGAATATTGTCGGATTTGAAGTATTATTGGAAAATGAACTAAACGACATGGACAATCTAGCTTTAAATGAAAACAGTCTTTCTATGTCTGATCAGATCGCTCAGCTAAATTCAGATCAACGAAGAATATTTGATGAAGTTATAAATACTGTAGATAATTATTGTAGTGCATGGAGAACAGAATTAGAAAAGAAAACATTGAAAAATCCTCGGCTATCTCCAAATAATGTTTTACGTAAATTTGTTTCTGGAGTTGGAGGAACAGGAAAGTCGTTTTTAATAAATATGTTGAGAAAGTATATAACAAAAAATCTTGGTGAACAAGTCGTTGTTGCTGGACCAACTGGAATCGCAGCTCGAAATATAAATGGCTTAACAATTCATAGATTATTAAATTTGCCAGTGGAACATGGAGGTATAGCCAAGTATACACAATTAAATAGTGCTAAGTTAAAGATTATGCGAGAGAACCTGAAAAGTGTATGTCTTATTATAATTGATGAAATATCAATGGTCTCCAATGTAACATTACAATATATTCATTTACGTCTTTCCGAAATATTTGATACCTTAGAACATTCCGATGGCTGGTTTGGAAGAATAAATATATTATTATTTGGAGATTTATTGCAATTAGATCCAGTAAATGAGCCATCTCCTTTTGTTAATATTTCAAAAAAACGATTTGAAAAACATTTTTGTGGCCTGCATAGTATAAATTTATGGACAAAGCTATTTTCCTACGATGAACTAACACAAAACATCCGACAACAATCCGATCAAGAGTTTGCCACGACCTTAGCACATATTAGATTAGGTATTTTAGACGAAAAAGATTACCAGCTATTATCCACAAGAGAAATAAAGTTAAAAAATGATACTATTGAAAGTTGTCTTTCCGACCTAATTGAATACATCAATAAATTGCCTACAAATACAATATGCTTATTTCCGACACGGGAACAATGTATGAAATTAAATATGGGAATGCTAGACCTAATTCCTTCTGAAAAAATTTTTCTAAAGGCTGAGGATGTAATAGAGGCTAAAACAGCTCTTCAAAAAGCTAAAGCTGCAAAATCTTTAGAAACACTTAGAAAAAAGGGCAAATGCTCGACAACAGCTAACTTAGCAGATGTAATTGAAATAAAAAAAGGTGCAAAAATTATGTTACTTCGAAATCTAGATGTACCATCAGGTTTGGTAAATGGAGCGATAGGAATAATTAAAAAGCTTCATGAAACAATAAGTACCTTCAACGGCCGTTCGGAAAAAACTGTTTTTAAATTAACTGTTCAATTTGAAGATAAAGAATATGAAATAGAACGCATTGAATCAAAATTTCAATTAAATCAAAGTGTTTTTATAGTGCGTAAACAATTTCCTATAAGCTTGGCGTATGCCATCACCATTCACAAAAGCCAAGGCTTAACTTTGACATCTGGAGTTATTGAAATTGGTGACAGTGTTTTTGCAAATGGTCAAACATATGTAGCGTTATCCCGATTAAAGACACTCTCAGGCCTACATATACTAAATCTTAATCCAAAAAGTATAAAAACAAACGACGGGGCTATAATAGAGTACAATCGGTTAAGGAGTGTTTATAGAAAAGATCTGCTACACCTTATGGCAAATAACAAAACAAATAAAAATGTTGTTGACAAAAATATATATTTGAGTAAGAAAACTACAGCTTTCATAGAACCATCGATATTAGATACAAATTTAACAAGTGCAAATAAAAATAATAATAATGCTAATAATGCAATAATTCATAATATTCGAGGTATGGAAAACCCAAATAATGCTTGCTATGCTAATTCGGCCTTTCAGTGCCTAATAAACGTTAAATGTATAAAGGAATCAATTTTAAATGATACAAATAGCAATATATTAAAAGCACCATTTTTAAATTACATAAACCCACTAATGATGGGAACAAATATAAATATTTCAGACTTACGCTCTAAATTATTTGACAACATTGAACAGCAAGATAGCGGGGACTTTCTAAGACGTTTACTAGATTGTAATTCCTTGGAAAATATCAAACAATTGATGTCGCATAAGCTTGTTGAAATTATAAAATGTTCTAATTGTGATAATAGACCCAATCGGCAGATGTCAGATAGTTTGATTGCTCAGTTATATATACCAGAAGAAAGAAAGTGTAATATAAACCAGCTAATAAACTTTAATTTCGGTATCTGGAAAAATATTGAACATAGCACATGTAGTAACTGCAGAGCTTGTCTTCAAAGTCAGTCTCTTATTGAAAATCCTGGCCGAATACTTATATTCTCACTTTGCCTAGTTGATCAGTGGAACATGAAAATAACGAATTTGAATTTAACAAACATTCCTCAATCAGAGCTAAGATTTGAAAATAAAAGATACATTTTGTCAAGTGCTGTATTTCACCATGGTCCAGGATTCAATGAAGGACATTACACAGCTGTTTTACGTAAGGACGGAAAATTTTATAAAGCCAATGACACAACGATTTCTAAGTGCTCTTGGCCTCGCAACAGCAAAGATTTGTATTTGTTATTTTATATTGAAAAGTAGTGTACATGTTAAAAGTGTGAAGTGAATATTTTGTTTGATATATTAGGTTTAAAAATGTGGCAAACTTTTAAAATACATGGTTGGCAAAAATCCTCGTACTGAACCCTCCTCGAGGGTGCCGACTGGAAATGGCGCTACAGTGTTCCTGATCAATATCAGGCGGCGCACAGCAAAGTCCAAGAGTCGAAACTATGTGCTATGGTTTTATAAATGCCAAGTTATATGGGAACGTCTCTTGGTCATGGTACTGAGGTATATTTCTTAAAACACAAAGCATCTTTTGACAAAGCTACAATGTAAAAAGCATAAGCATTGGAAAAAATTTCTGATATCTTCCAAAAAAAACTTCTTTACAAAGTAAAAGTCTAGTGACGAAAGGGTTTTCCTGCCCCAAAATTTCTGATATCCAATTTTGTGACGAACGATATTAAATGTAATATATAAATTAAAAATAAAATAAATAAATTATTTAAAAAAAATATAAAAAAAATGGCATTCGGCACTGCGCAAAAAGTTATTTTTCAGTACAAAGAAGCCTAACCTTTTTGCGCACAGTGCAGAATGCCATTTTTTTTTATATTTTTTTTAAATAATTTATTTATTTTATTTTTAATTTATATATTACATTTAATATCGTTCGTCACAAAATTGGATATCAGAAATTTTGGGGCAGGAAAACCCTTTCGTCACTAGACTTTTACTTTGTAAAGAAGTTTTTTTTGGAAGATCCTTAATTATCGACCAATTCTTTCTATGGCAGATATATGATATAGTAAACCGATCTTAACCAATTTTGGTCAGGATGTATAAAACCAACTTATATGCATATTCTGTAAAATCGGTTAAGATATCGTAATAAACAAAAAAGTTGTTCATACTAAAACTTGATATTCGACAAATCGGTTCTATTGCAGCTATATGATATAGAACACCGATCTTAACCAATTTTGGTTAGAGTGTAAAGGACAAACTATAATGCATATTCTGTCAGTTTGGTCGCGATATTTCGGAAAACAAAAAAGTTTTTCATACTAAAACTTGAAATTCGACAAATCGGTTCTATGGCAGCTATATGATGTAGAAGACCGATCCGAACCAATTTTGGTTAGGGTGTAAAGGACGAAATATAATGCATATTCTGTCAGTTTGGTCGCGATATTTCGGAAAACAAAAAAGTTTTTCATGCTAAAACTTGATTATCGACGGATCGTTCGTATGGTAGCTATATGATATAGTGGACCGATTTAAAGCAATTTTGGTTAAGGTATATAGGACGAACTATAATGCATATTCTGTCAGTTTGGTCGCGATATCTCGGAAAACAAAAAAGTTTTTCATACTAAAACTTGAAATTCGACAAATCGGTTCTATGGCAGCTATATGATAAAGTGGACCGATTAGAACCAATTTCGGTCGGGATATATAAAATTTACTATAATGCATATTCTGTCAGTTTAGTTGAGATATCTCGGAAAACAAAAAAGTTTTTCATACTACAACTTGATTTTCGACCGATCGTTCATATGGCAGCTATTTGATATAGTGGTCCGATCGAAAATTTAAAACAAGCTTGATCTGCGTGGGGTTTATAGAAGTCTGTGTACCAAATTTGGTTGCTCTATCCCTTATAGTCTCTGAGATCTCACACAGACGGACAGACGGACGGACGGACAGACGGACATGGCTATATCGACTCGGCTGTTGATGCTGATCAAAAATATATATACTTTATGGGGTCTGCCACGTCTCCTTCTGCCTGTTACGCACATTTTTTATGAAACAAACTTAATAGACCACTGTACTTTTTTTAAGTACGGGGTCTAAAAATCAACCGTGTGTTGATTGCAGCGGTTTACAAATAAATAAAACAAACCGACTTGCGATCAGCAGCAAGAAATAACAGAAATCAACAGCAACCAGATACTTACAACATCTGGTTGCCATAAAAGTCCGGAGAGCGAGTGGCACACCAGATATTTACAACATCTGGTCATCGCAGAAGGAAGAAGGCGATAACCCAGCAAGCAACAGCAACTGGGCAACGCATCGGAGTTAACCTCAGTATTTACGACATCTAGGCAACGCAGAAGGAAGGAGGAGTAGTCCCGGCAGAACACAACAAGGCATGCAGATCATCTACAGCAGGCGATCTGGCAACAAATAACTAGACCGTCAACAGACGGTCTGGCAACGCTGAAGGATGAAGCAGCAGCAGCAATAACAACATAAAATACAATTATTTAAAGACTAAAAAAAACATAATTGTATTTTGCTAAAGTAATTTTTAGATCAATTACAAAATAAACAAAGAAATCTTAATTTTTCAATTTAAAAAAAAAAAAATACAATCAAAATGACTCTTACAAGAGAGCAAATAAAAAAGATCGCCAAAACCCAATTCACGATTTACTCAAGTATTCGTGAATTGGAACAAAAATGGCTAGCTAGGGCAATAAAAGCATCGGAAACAAAATCCGAAATATTAAAACTATGGGCATCCTTTGAGGTTCAACATAGGCAACTGGAAGAAAACCAAGATAGAGTTCCAGATTGCAACTATTTTGAATTAAATATTCACCAGGAAACAATAACCATAAAAGAAAATATTTTAAAAAGTATTAACAGCCAGGAAGCCCCAGTCAAGGTTTCGAAATGAAAAATGAGGTTTTTCCGGGCCACGGCCGAGTTAAGAAGATCAATTGATTTCGTTATAACAACCGATAATACAGATCTAGAGAAAAAGTTTCTAGAGGATGCGTTTGAACTGATTCGCGATGACTTCAAGGAATTGAGGAAGTTAGACAGCGAAATCAGTGAGCAAATAGAAACTGAGTATGAGTTTAAAGAAGTGACAGGCGTTTACCAATATCAATTAAAGGCAATACTAGAGAATAAAGCGGAGGGCCAGCTTAAATTAAAGGAAATTGAGATTCCCTTTTTCAACGGGGATTTATTAGCTTGGGCCGCGTTCTATGATTTATTTAATTTCATTTAATTCATAAGAACCAAAAGCTAGGAAACAAGGAAAAACTAATTCGACTCATGGAACTAGTAAAAGGAGAAGCTGAGTGTCTAATCATACACTTAGTGGTCTCCGAAGAAAATTACGAAAGAGCGCTAGACATCTTAAAAGAAAGATTTGAGAACAGGAGACAGGTTTGCACGGATCATCTTGACAAGTTGTAAGATCAACCGTCAATGAATAGTGAATTCGAGGAAAGCGTGCGACAGATGTTAGACACAACTCGTCAATGCTTACATGGAATAAAAGGCATGAAAATTGATGTAGGAGACGCAGATCAGTTTTTGGCAAGAATAATTTTAAGGAAATTTGACAGAAACGGACTGCAGCAATATGAACAAACAGTTCGAAAAACGAAGGAAATCCAAAAGTTGGATGACGTATTCGAATTTTTAGAGCATCATCTGCAGGCTATAAAAACTTTACAGCCTCAAAAAAAGAAAGAGATGTCAAGATCAACAAGTACTGACCAAATTAAAAATTGTTCATATTGCTATTTTCCAGGGCACAAAATTGAAAATTGCAGAAAGTTTTCATATATATTCTTGGATGACAAAAAGCAATTAATAAGGAATACTAGTTTGTGTTTCAGGTGCTTAAGACACCCTTATTTTGAAAAATGCTACAAATATTACCAAATATGCAGCATATGTAAGGAGAAGCATAACACATTGCTTCACAATGTAATAGCATAACGGGCGACACTGGGTTGCAGAAAGATTGAGCCAACGAGATGCAACGATTGCGAGTGGAATCCGAGACAGGCAGAGGTACGGAACCCTACTGGTGGTAGCTCGTGCTACCAAATTTGCTACCCAAATGCGAAACTATTTTTTTTTAATATTAGAATAATTCAGATATTACATGTAATAAATTTCGTCACAAAATGGGATATCCGAAATTTTGGGGCTAGAATAAGCTTTCGTCACTAGACTTTTACCTCGTGTAGAGGTTTTTTATGTGATTTTTATTACAACAACATATATATTAACATATAAAACTCCACACCATACATACATACAACCGTGCGCTTGTGCAAAGCGATCAGCTATTGCGCTGAAAGCTTTTGTTTGCTTGCATAGTGCCGCAAGATGTATGCGCTCACTTCTTTTGTAGCTTTGACTTAGGGAAATTTTTGTTTTTGCTTTGCAAGATTACTAGTTGATTAATTGCACCTGCACAGTGATGCACAAAAAAATATGTTCACCTTGCGTGAAGTTGATAAGTTGTAACTAAAATTTTGTTTAATTAATATGATTATAAATTAAATGCACACAGTTTCAGTTTTAGTATAATTTTTAAATGTAAACAAAAATAAAAAAAAACTTTTACAGTAGGAAATACAAATATATATATATATACTAAAGTTTTAAAAAAGCTGAAATAATTAAAAAATACATTATCTGAAATAAATAAAAAATACATAAGCTGAAATAAATAAAAATACCTAAGCTGAAATAAATAAAAATATATAAGCTGAAATAAATAAAATTACATAAGCTGAAATAAATAAAAATATATAAGCTGAAATAAATAAAATTACATAAGCTGAAATAAATAATAAAATATATATATGAAAAATTTGTGTAAGCTGAAATAAATAAGAAAACATATAGATAACAGCATTAAATAATTGGGAATTAAAAGTTAACTTAACTCACTTATTGGTTTGTCGTTTGGATAAAATCAATATTTAAAATTGGATAAACATGATCAGAAATAAAATTAAAACTGTTGTTAAAATTACGTTGATTAAAACTTTAGTCTTAATTGAAACTAAATAGAATTGTACCCCATGATGAAATGAATTCTCCATTGTTATTAATTTCTATTAATGCTTTAAATTAAAATGAATTCTGCCCGGAAATTTAATTATGTCTTCTTTTATTAATTATTTTTTTGACATGAGTCAGTAACTTCTTATTTTCCTTATGGCAGAAATATATGTGAGCAGCAATTGTATTTGGGGACATTCCAAAATTTATTTCTGCGCAGAAAGTCCAATTGGTTGTGGTAAAGAGCGCGTTATCAACAACTCAAACCTCGCACCGCCAAACCAACCGGATCCCACACGAACGAAGCTGTCGTGCTTCCTAGAAGATAGTGTTTGGACATGTGTCGGAGATCAACCGATCTCAGATCTAGTTTATTTTATTAATGTCGTTTCGGAGTTATAGGCTATTCCCACTACAGCACATTTGGCTCATTCGACGCCATTTTCATCATCCCAGGCCGAATGTTCAGTTCGTTCCCATACAAAATAAAAATGATCATCCAAAAAAAATGTAGTCATTTATTGCCATTCGCCCTGGTTGAATTCAGTATTTTTCTATCGAAAAACCGATGTTTATCGATGATGTCGTGAAAAACTATACAATCATCTCTAATATCAGCTGTTTTGTCCGAGAAAAACGTAAGCATATCATTTGCGCCAAATATATTTTCAAAACAAAGTTTACCACGTTACCACGAGGGAATTCTTATGGAGCTATGGGAGGAGAATTTTAGTGCGCTGAGGTCTGCCCAAAAGAACTGTCATATTTACCAAAGAATGAGCGATGAGCTTTTGAAAGCAGACTTCAGCGTCACTTGGAAGGAGGTCCGCACAAAGGTGGACAATCTCACAAAAAAATACAAAGTACATATTTCTTAAAATACTTTCAACAAATTATTGTTTATGTATTCCATAGGGATGAGCTAAAAAAGAAGGAAGTGTCTGGAGGTGCACCCTCGAAGTGGAAGCACTTTGACAAGGTGCACCGCATTTTGGGAGCGGTGAAGTCTGTCAACTTCACACCATGTGTACTCGATACTGCAGGTAAGTTGAAAAGAGTATTTAAAGACATGTTCACTAATCGGAATTGTTTTTCAGTTGATAATGACGAAAGTTGGTCAAATTTTTTAAGTATGGTCCATACCGAGCGTGCTTCAAGCAAGGAGCCATCGCCACCATTGGACTCTGAAATACTACCGTCCACTTCGTTCGATGCTAGTCAGTCGCTGCCCTGTGAGTTCAGCAACCATTCTGAGTCCAATAGCACGTTAGCTGGGAACAAAACGGTAGTGGACGGTGGTATTTCAGAGTCCAATGGTGGCGATGGGCCACCTGCGAAGAGGCAAAAGCAAAAGTTTAACCCAAAAACCGAAATGACAGCATATGAGTCAGCAATGCTCGCGGCAACTATCGAGGCAAATGAGAAGAGAACCCGAGAGATGGTGCGCCTCGGATCCGAGAGAAATGCGGACTCTTTGCGATTCCAGGAGAAATGCCTGGAACTTTTAGAAATAAATTTGAGCAAATAAATACATTATTCCTTAATTGCTTATTATTATTATATTTTATTAATGTAATTGGCGAGGGCTTTTCTTATACTTTCTGAAGAAGTGTCATAGTCATAAGCTTCACTTGAGTGTTCTGGCTGTAAACGAATATTGGGACCTGACTCCCAATTTTCTGAAATTTCGCTATTATGACAATTCAAAAAATTGTGCAGAATGCAACATGCATAAATTATGTGCGGCACTTTGTCCACATTATTGTCGATGCCTTTCCCGAGTCGACGGAACCGGGCCTTTATTTGCCCAAAGGCATTTTCCACCACTCTCCTGGATTTGGACAAAGCATAATTGAATGCTTTTTTCTCCTCATCTTCCGTGATGCTGAACGGGTATGGCTTCATTACGATTGTCGACAATTTGAAGGCGGAGTCCGCAAGGAGCACCACAGGAACGTCGACACCGCCGATGCGCTTCGCATTGTCTTTAAAATGCGTAGTGCCATCCAGCAACTTTTGTAAGTTGGTACTTTCAAATACCTGCGAATCGTGGCAGCGACCTGGCGCACCGACATTCACATACAGAAATCTATAGCTAGAGAAAAATATTATTATATATATATTATAAATATATTGTTTAAAGATTATTATTATTGTACCTTACCGATAATCCACCAACGCGAAAAGTATGATTGAATACCATCCTTTATAATTATAATCAACAGCTTCAGCTGCACGAGGGTGAACTTCGAAGTGGCTTCCATCTATAAGAAACTTTTTTATATGAAATGCTTAATATAAAAGAAACAATCTTAACAATTGCACCACAGCATTGCGGAAAATCGAGCGCTTCAAAGCCTTGCACACAGTCCTCTAATTTTTCTTGTGTCAAGAAATTTTTTGGCAGATATTTGGGTCCCAGAACCTGATGAACTTCAAAACAAAATTCTTGCAGAATTTTGCATACCATCGAGTCTGAAACACCAAATAATCTGCTTACAGTGCGGTACTCCGCCGAGGATCCAATCGTGTACAGAGCAATGGCAATTCGTTTGTCCAAGGGAATTGCTTTACGCATGACCGTATCCTTTTTCGCCAAACCTTTCAAGCTCTCGGTTAATATACAGAAGCAGCTCCTATCCACACGAAAAGTGTCCTTAAAGAATGCATCCGAGTTATTAGGCACGTCGCATTCCCAGAACTTTCCATAACGTTCCTATAGTAAATCATTTGTATATATTTTGATTCGGATAACGATATCCATACTTTATACTTACAAATGACCATACAGATGGACATTTTGGGATAGTTGGCTTTATTGCGGGTGGCAGAACAATTTCATTATGAAATTCAGTCATTTCCGCTTCCCACTCATCCTCCAACTGGTTCATATTGTGCGCATTATTCGTCACTGTCTGCCAATTCATAAACAACTTCGCCTTTTTTATTTTTTGATTATTCTGCGACATTTTATTTCGAATTAAGCTTTTATTTTGACTTTGTTATTGTTGCACAGACACTGAACAGCTGATTTATTTCGGGCGAATGGCAAATCTAGTTACCCGTTTCACATTTGGTCGTGGAAATCCAAAAATCAGGCACATTCAAATGTGAGTGAATAAGGCAAATGTTAGTGCTCGTGGAAATAGCCTATTAGACTCCACTTTAGGGACTCTATAATTAAAATTTGATAGATAGTAGAACTTTCAGGACGGTAGCAAACCTGCTCCTCCTCCCGGCACGAGCTACCACCAGTACGGTCCCGTACCTTTGCCTGTCTTGGATTCCACTCGCACTCGTTGCATCTCGTTGGCTCAATATATATGCAACCCAGTGTCGCCCGTTTTGCTATTACAAGTTTAAGGAAACTTTCGAAGTCAGATAAAGTAATTCTTGAACGAGAACCCGACCCACGGAAATTCTTTTCATTGCTCACTACAGCTAGCGCTTGAACCAGACCAACGGTAATTCTGGCCTAGCTCTTAGGGACTTAGGAGCGGAGAACGTTCGACTATTTATCAATACTTGTTCATTTGGTCCATCGAGCGATTGGCACACGAGATACACGTGTCCACGTTCAGATAATTAACTGGAGTTAGTTTCACGCCTTTGAAAATTATCATGGAATTAGTTTGAAATTTTTAAAGAAAAGACAAAGTCAGGTTTGCTTGTAGCAAATTGTAAAAAAAAGTCCTGTTAACTGGTGGTGCCGCCAAAATTATAAAATACAATAAACCTGGTTTGCTTGTAGCGCCAGAATATATTCAAACAAAAGTCGGTTAACTAGTAGTGCCGGCAAATTTTAAATAAATTAAATCTGGTTTGCTTTAGCGCCAGCAAATTTTCAATAAAAAAACAGACAAAAAGACTATATTCAAAAAATCAACCGTGTTTAAAGCGGTTTAAAAATAAATAAAACAAACCGACTTGCGATCAGCAGCGAAGAAAAAACAGAAATCAACAGCAACCAGATACTTACAACATCTGGTTGCCATAAAAGTCCGGAGAGCGAGTGGCACACCAGATATTTACAACATCTGGTCACCGCAGAAGGAAGAAGGCGATAACCCAGCAAGCAACAGCAACTGGGCAACGCAACGGAGTTAACCTCGGTATTTACGACATCTAGGCAACGCAGAAGGAAGGAGGAGAAGTCCCAGCAGACAACAACAACTGGGCATGCAGATCATCTACAGCAGGCGATCTGGCAATGAAATAACTAGACCGTCAACAGTCGGTCTGGCAACGCTGAAGGATGAAGCAGCGGTATAACAATCGATAATCCAGATCTCGAGAAAAAGTTTCTAGAGTATGTGTTTGAACTGATTTGCGACGACTTCAAGGAATTGAGGAAGTTAGACAGCGAAATCAGTGAGCAAATAGAAACTGAGTATGAGTTTAAAGAAGTGACGGGCCTTTACCAATATCAATTAAAGGCAATACTAGAGAATAAAGCGGAGGGCCAGCTTAAATTAAAGGAAATTGAGAGTCCCTCTTTCAATGGGGATTTATCAGCTTGGGCCGCATTCTATGATTTATTTATTAATTTAATTCATAAGAACCGAAAGATAGGAAACAAAGAAAACCTAATTCGACTCAAGGAATTAATAAAAGGAGAAGCTGAGTGTTTAATCAGACACTTAGTGGTCTCCGAAGAAAATTATCAAAGAGCGTTAAAAGAAAGATATGAGAACAGGAGACAGGTTATAACTGATCATCTTGACAAGTTGTTAGATCAACCGTCAATGAATAGTGAATCCGAGGAAAGCGTGCGACAGATGTTGGACACAACTCGTCAATGCTTACGCAGAACGGTTTTTGGCAAAGAATAATTTTAAGGTATTTTGACAGAAACGAACTGCCACAATATGAACAGACAGTTCGAAAATCGAAGGAAATCCAAAATTTGGATGACATATTCGAATTTTTAGAGCTGCATCTGCAGGCTATAAAAACTTTACAGCCTCAAAAAAAGAAAGAGATGCCAAGATCAACAAGTACTACCCAAATTAAAAATTGTCCATATTGCAATTTTCCAGGGCACAAAATTTAAAATTACAGAAAGTTTTCATCTATAACCTTGGATGACAAAAAGCAATTTATAAGGAATAATATTTTGTGTTTCAGGTGCTTAAGCCACCCTTATTTTGAAAAATGCTACAAATATTACCAAACATGCACCATATGTAATGAGAAGCATAACACATTGCTTCACAATGTAATAGCATAACGGGCGACACTGGGTTGCAGAAAGATTGAGCCAACGAGATGCAACGATTGCGAGTGGAATCCCATACAGGCAGATGTACGGGACCCTACTGATGATAGCTCGTGCCGGAAGGTGGGAGTGGGTTTTGCTACCGTCTTGAAATTCCTGCTATCTATTAAATTTTAATTATAGAGCTCCTTAAGTGGAGGTCTAACTCCGAAACGTCATCAATAAAATAAACTAGATCTGAGATCGGTTGATCTCCGACACATGTCCAAACACTATCTTCTAGGAAGCACGACATCTTCGTTCGTGTTGGATGAAGTTGGTTTCCCGGTGCGAGGTTTAAGCTGTTGATGACCTCGAGAATGCGCTCTTAACCCACCCAACCAATGGGACTTCCTTCGCTGAAATAATTTGGAAAGTCCCCAAATATAAATGCTGCTCACATTAAATTAATATATTTCGGCCATTAGGAAAAAGAAAGTTACTGACTCAAGGCCTCTCTCCAGCAGACCCGGAACTAAAAATTCCTGTCAAACTTCATATAAAAACAAGGGCTCCGCCCTGCTCGCTTCGTCGCGGTGCTACAGTCGCGCACACGCGACTGTCGGAGACCCCGTACTTAGTATGAAAAAATATTTTGTTTAATCGACTGTGGGATACCCAGAACCTAGGCACTTAGATGCGCTGGCAGTGTTCTGTATTAAATTTTTTTGACTAATTGTTCCAATGACGGCTATATGATACAGTTTTCCGATTTGTTACAAAACGATGCATATGCTGTCAGTTTAGATAAGATTTCTCACAAAACAAATAAGTTTTTCATATTAATTCTTGAATTTTGACCGATCGTTTCTATGACAGCTATATTATATATAGTGGTCCGATTTCAAACAAATTTGGTCAGGATATATAAAATCAACCCAGAATCAGATGCTGTCAGTTTGGTTAACATATCTCATAAAACATATCTCAAAATAAAGATTTTCATACTAAAACTTGATTTTCAATCGATCTTTCCTATGACAGCAATAAGATATAGTTCACCAATTTGAACCAACTTTGGTCAATAGGTAGAGGATCAGTTTAGATACTTATTCTGTAAGTATCTATTGATATAATATGTTCACTATATCATATAGTGGTCATTGTAACAATCAGGGCGGATGCCCTTTTCTATATTTTAGGAATATTCAATATAAAATAAATGTTTTGTCGAATATTTTTCGGGTAGTTATTACATTAAAGTACTTTTATGGGGTTAACTTTGTTTTCAGTTATCATTATAAACTTAGAGTTTTTATATCTTTAGAATCTAAAATTCGGAAAATACTTTATATATATTCAAAGAAGTAACGGGTATCCTACAGTCGGGAGCTCGACTATAGCCTTTCCGACTAGTTTCTTTTTTTTCAGAAAATTTAAATTTTGATTTTAAATGAACTTTTTCCGCACAATTTGTGCCGATCTAGCAAGCTGCGTGCTAAGCTTTTTGAGGGAGAGAGCTTCAACTCCCAACAACAACAAACACTGGCGCACCACTAAGGTTTCCACTATGCACTTTACAATTGAATTGACAAAGCTATCCCTAAATGCACTAAATCACTTTTCTATTATAATTTTAAATTTTTTTGACAACAATTTCTTGGTTGATGACCAGGGGGAGGCGAGACTTGCGATCCCAACAGAATTCCCAAGGCGAACTCAAGGAAAAGAAAAGCTTTTGCTATCCGTCCAGGATCGGATTTGGTGCTGCAAGGGCCTGACTGCCAATCCAAACAAAATCCAATTGGAGTCTTGTCAATCGGGCACAGATACTGCACAGATACTCCAAACAAGTTTTGTGCATCCACACCAGAGTTCGTATAGGCACGCCGGCCAACAATGTAAGAGCTGATTGCTGGTGTGGATGAGTAGGTGTGTGTTTGGCCAATACACAATCTAAAGGGCAGACATACCTATAAAAACGAATTTAGCATAAAACTGTTTATTGCAATTAATATTGCAGAACATACCTTTTCAAACAAAAGCAAAACTGCTGACGGTGACGTCAAGGATTGACAAATTGGAAATAATGACGGCAATGAAATATGATCGGTGGCTAAGTGAAAAGATGAATCTGAAAGAACGAAGGCGGGCCATTCCCATTACGAATCTTGTAGACTAAGCAAAAATGGTTATGATAAGCAATACAAATGATATTTCAGACCTAAAACATAAAAAGAAGGCATTATATAATACAAAGGTCTAAATTTTCACAGCTTAAACGAACATTCAAGCCTCATATTAATCATAATACTTATAGTTATTGTATTGCTCATAGGTTTATATATCATATACAAATGTACAGCTGGCAAAGTTAATTTTGCAGCTCCTAATATCCCTAATGTATAAATTAAAAAAAATCAAGAAAACTTAAAAAAACAAAAAATGATACAGTTCATTAAAATATCGAAGTAATTAAGTTAGTATTCCCTGTTTCAAAATGTTGTAACGGCCGCGATAGCGAGCCATTTGAATTTTAACGTTTTTTTATAGCAGCCAGCTTTCAATCATCATCGCTGTTAATGACGACTAGGTTGCCACTGCGATAATGGGCTTGCGCACCCGTTGGCAGCGCCGCTACTATCGGCATGATAAAAGCTCTGTTGACGTATAAATAAGTGTCAAGGTCCCCATAACCCTTCTTTTCCATTTCCGCTCCGCCGGCTTTTTATTGCCGAGGTGAGTATAAAGCTAACTAAGTAAAGTGGCAAAACAGAACTATAATTAAAAAAAGTGCAACAAAGTGAACAAATTAAAATAAAAGAAACAAGTTGGAATTACTTAGTTGCGAAGTGCGATCTAGCTACAGTGAGCCCCGGTAGTGCGAACAATTAGACAAACGACGTTTTATTATTAAAAAATGGTTAAGTGAGATAAAACTGTAACGATCCTTACGGCTTCACCGAGCTAACTCGGTCGGCTTAGTGAATTCGTGCAACAAATTTATATAGCTGCAGCACTTGCGAATAAATAATAACACAGAAGGATTTCAATAATTCAAGGATTTATTTGCGACTCTCTGGCCGACTCTAATTATGGTAACGTAAATGTAATGGTGATTTCGTTGGCTGCCTGGTGAGAAATCCGCGTGGGATTCCTGTCTTCTAGGATCCGTCTAGACCTTCTTCTCGTCTGCCGGGGCTCTACGTTGGTTCTGCTGTTGTAGGGCTGCCCGGAATGGATCCTGCGGCAGCAAGGATTGTTGAAATCGAGTCCTGCGACAGCAAGGATGGCCGTAAGGTATTCTGCGACAGCGAGAGTAGTAACTCTAGTAACTCTTGCGACAGCAAAGAGTGTCTACGAAAGTCCTGCGACAGCAACGACTATATCCTGTGACAACTAAGATATCTATCGGGTATCCTGCACAGCGAGGATATATTCTGCGACAGCAAGAAATTCTCTAGTAACTCTTGTGACAGCAAAGAGTGTCTACGAAAGTCCTGCGACAGCAAGGACTATATCCTGTGACAACTAGGATATTTATCTGGGATCCTGCACAGCAAGGATATATTCTGCGAGAGCAAGAATATTTCTGGTAACTCTTGCGACAGCAAAGAGTGTCTACGAGAGTCCTTCGAAAGCAAGGATTATATCCTGTGAGAACAAGGATATTTATCTTTTACCCTGCACAGCAAGGATATATTCTGTGATAGCTGCTCTCAGCAGTCATTCAGCGACGCTGCGCTCACCGTTCAGCTAACGTCGTTCTTGTCCATGGGCGTCGCTGAAATAAGAACTGTTGTGGGGAACAATTGTTCCTCACACTCCCCTCTTTCTTCGGGAAACAAATAGACTGTGTTTATATAATTCTTTCTCTATTTTATTTTTGATATGTCACCACTTCTTCAAATGCCCGGACTCGCCCCTGCCCAGCCTTAATTTTATAGCGGCGGCCATTGCACCACACCAAATGTACCCGGCGCTTCCGCGGATTCAGCCGTCGCGCTGCTTGGGCCACATCCTCAGGCCATGCCACGCCGACCAATTTCTTGAACCTGGCCAACGGTTCCTGGGCTGGTACTCGCCTTGGCTGGTTTGGAATCAATCCAAGAAACTCCTCCAGCAGTGGTCGGCTCCGGTTGTCTCACCGCTGAGACCGTCTCCGGATTGAGAAAGCGCCCCGGTGTGGGTGGCACTTCC